>CM022302.1:358054248-358095015 GCA_011799875.1 Thinopyrum elongatum
GTGTCTCCTAGATTGGTTAGGTGTCACTTGGGAGCCTCCGTCAAGATTGTGGAGTTGAACTAAGGAGTTTGTAAGGGTAAGGAGATTGCCTACTTCGTGAAGATCTACCCGAGTGAGGCAAGTCCTTCGTGGGCGATGGCCATGGTGGGATAGACAAGGTTGCTTCTTCGTGGACCCTTCGTGGGTGGAGCCCTCCGTGGACTCGCGCAATCGTTACCCTTCGTGGGTTGAAGTCTCCATCAACGTGGATGTACGATAGCAGCACCTATCGGAACCACGCCAAAAATCTACGTGTCTCCAATTGCGTTTGCACACTCCAATCCCATCCCTTTACATTCTCGCAAATTGCATGCTTTACTTTCCGCTGCTCATATACTCTTGCCATGCTTGCTTGAAATGTATTGTGAATGTTTAAACTTGTGCTAAAACTCCACCTTAACTTGAAGAAATTAAAAACTGCTACTTTTCTTTGTTGAGGGTCTAATCACCCCCCCTCTAGACACCTCTCTCGATCCTTTCAGCCTCCTTTTATACCAAGGGGTTACCACAGTGGCGTATAGGCATACAGGAGGTGTAAAGTGCTAAAGTGCATGTGCTTATCTCTGGCGTCTTAGGACAAGTGCATTAAATGCGCTGCTTACGTGCCCTCTAACTTTATCAGGGACGGTAATAGAGCCCGTCCCATCCGGCGCCGCCTCACACCGTCTTGACACGCACCCAAGATGACAAGGCATGCAAATGCCAAGCTGACTGGCTAGCCGCTGCGCTGGAGCGGTGGCAGGATCTTCACGAAGATCTGCATGCCACCACACAGGTGCTTGCCTGGTTGGCTGGCTAATTGCCGTGTCGGGACGGTGGCAGGGCGGCGGAGCCTTGTCGTGCGCGAGCCTTGCCGTGGCCTCGCAATCGTCCCTGGCAAGAGTCTTGCCGGGGCCTCACAGTTGTCCTCGGCAAGACCCTTGCTGGGAACTTCGCCTTCTGGTCTTCACGAAGATCTGCATGCTACTATGCATGTGCCCCTGAGTCTTTGTTTTGACGCTGTCGATGTGTCAGAGCTCTTAACCTCAAGGGTGGTGGTCTTGCTGAGGCTTCGCAAACCACCCTGGCAAGGAGCTAGCCGGGGCTCGCAAATCACCCCAGCAAGAATCTTTGCCAGGGGCTCAGCTTGTCTTCTGCTCTCTGATTACTGGCTCGGATGCCGCCTTGGTCGTCTTGTATTTTGCCTCCAACTGCCCCCGCCAAGCCTCACCGCAGGTGCGGCTGCAACTGCCCGTGCACAAGTAAGGGGTACCAAAGGGCCCAAACTTTAGTACACCGACAACTACAATCGAAAATACTTCACTTAAAATTCAAAAGAAGTTCACCACATTTCAATTTTAGTTCATTACAATTCAAACTTAGTTCACTAAAATTAAAAATAGTCCTCTTTAAATTCAAAAGTAGTTGACTCACATTCATTTTTTAAGTTTACTAAAATCAAATTAGTTCACTTGATTTCAAAAAGAGTTCACCACATTTGAATTTTAGTTCACTAGAATTCACACTTAGTTCACTAAAACAAAATTTTAGTTCACTTAAATTCAAAAGTAGCTCGCCCCATTTGAATTTTTAGTTCACTAGAATTCAAACTGACTTTACTAGAATCGAAAATAGTTCATTTTTAAATTCATTTTTGAATCAAAAGTAGTTCAAAAAATTAGTTCACTAAATTTTTGAGTCAAAAATAGTCCACTAGAATCAAAAGTAGTTGACTCACATTCATATTTTACTCACTAAATTCAAAATCAGTTCACCTGAATTCAAAAAGAGTTCACCACATTTGAATTTTTGGTTCACTAAAATTGAAACTTAGTAATCAAAATTAGTTCACTAAAATTCAAAGTAGTTCACCCCATTCGAATTTTAGTTCATAGATTCAAACTTAGTTTACTAAATCGAAAATAGTTCACTTTAATTTAAAAAAAGTTGACTCACATTCTTTTTTTTAGTTCATGAATAAATAAGTTCACTTGAATCCAAAAAGAGTTCACCACATTAAATTTTAGTTCACGAATTCACACTTAGTTCACTAAAATTCAATAGTTCACTTATATTCAAAAGTAGTTCACCCTTTTGAATTTCAGTTCATACAATTCAAACTTTGTTCACTAAAATTGAAATAGTCCACTTTAAATCAAAAGTAGTTTACTACATTCATTTTTTAAGTTTCACTAAAATCAAATTTACTTCACTTGAATTCAAAAAGAGTTCACCATTTTGAATTTTAGTTCGCTAGAATCCACATTAGTTCAGTAAATTAAAATTTAGTTCACTTAAATTCAAAGTAGCCGCCATTTGAATTTTTAGACACTAGATCAAACTGACTTCACTAAATCGAAAATAGTTCACTTTTTACATTCATTTTTGAATCAAAAGTAGTTCACTAAATTTTTCAGTCGAAAATAGGTCCCTAGAATCAAAAGTAGTTGACTCCCATTAATTTTTTTAGCTCAGTAATTTTCAATTCGTTCACTGATTCAAAAGAGTTCACCACATTGAATTTTAGTTCACTAAAATTCAAACTTAGTAATCAAAATTAGTTCACTTAAATCAAAATAGCTCCCCCATTTGAATTTAATTCATTAGAATTCAAACTCAGTTCACTACAAATCAAAAATAGTTCACTTTTAAATTTTAAAATAGTGAACTCACATTCATTTTATTAGTTCACTAAATGAAATTTTTTCACTTGAATCCAAAAGAGTTCACCACAATTATATTTTAGTTCACTAAAATTCACATTTAGTTCACTACAATAAAAAATACTTCATTAAATTCAAAGAAGTTCACCACATCAATTTTAGTTCATTAGAATTCAAACTGAGTTCACAGAATCGAAAATAGTTTACTTTTAGATTCAAAAGTAGTTGACTCACATTCTTTTTTTAGTTCACTACATTCAAAATCAGTTCACGTGATCCAAAAAGACTCACCACATTTGAATTTTTAGTTCACTAAAATTCAAACTTAGTAATCAAAATTACTTCACTTAATTCAAAAGTAGTTCCCCCCATTTGAAATTTTAGTTCACACCAATTCAAATTAGTCACTACAAATCGAAAATAGTTCACTTTTAAATTCAAAATAGTGAACTCACATTCATTTTTTTAGTTCACTAAAACAAATTCAGTTCCATTGAATCGAAAAGAGTTCACCACAATTATATTTTAGTTCACTAGAATTCACACTTAGTTCACTACAATCGAAAATACTTCACTTAAATTCAAAAGAAGTTCACCACATTTCAATTTTAGTTCATTAGGTGTTCACTTAAATTCAAAAGTAGCCCGCCCATTTGAATTTTTAGTTCACTAAACTTCACCGACTGTCAAGACTACCGAAGGAAATCTATTGCTCCTGTCGAATTAATGTTGCACTAGAATGCCGGGATTGTCTGCTCGGCCACACCAATATTCCCCAGGAACAGAAGCGACTCCATCCAAAGACAGGTAGCGGTTCCCGTCACCACCGAAGAATCACTCACATCAAATACCTCCAGCGGTCCAGACTAAAATCAATTTAGTTCACTTGAATTCAAAAAGAGTTCACCACATTGAATTTTAGTTCACTAGAATTCACACTTAGTTCACTAAAAATTAAAATTTAGTTCACTTAAATTCAAAAATTGCCACCCCCATTTGAATTTTAGTTCACTAGATATCAAACTAAGTTGACTGAAATCGAAATAGTTCACGTTTTTAAATTCATTTTTGAATCAAAAGTAGTGCAAAAAGTAGTTCACTAAATTTTTGAGTCAAAAATAGTTCACGAATCAAAGTAGATGACTCACATTCATTTTTAGCTCAATATTTTTCAAATTCAGTTCACCTGAATTAAAAAAGAGTTCACCACATTTGAATTTTTAGTTCACTAAAATTCAAACTTAGTAATCAAAATTAGTTCACTTAAATTCAAAAGTAGCGCCCCCCAATTTGAATTTCAGTTCATTAGAATTCAAACTTAGTTAACTATAAATCGAAAATAGTTCACTTTTTAAATTAAAAAATAGTGAACTCACATTCATTTTTTTATTTCACTAAATCAAATTCAGTTCACTTGAATCCAAAAAGAGTTCACCACAATTATATTTTACTGAACAAGAATTCATACTTAGTTCACTACAGTAAAAAATACTTCACTTAAAATTCAAAAGAAGTTCACCACATTTCAATTTTAGTTCATTAGAATTCAAACGAGTTCACTAGAATCGAAAATAGTTTTACTTTTAAATTCAAAAGTAGTGACTCACATTCATTTTTTTAGTTCACTAAATTCAAATCAGTTCACCTAATCGAAAAGAGTTTCACACATTTGAATTTTTAGTTCACTAAAATTGAATTTTAGTTCATTAGAATTCAAACTGAGTTCACTAGAATCGAAAATAGTTTACTTTTAGATTCAAAAGTAGTTGACTCACATTCATTTTTTTAGTTCACTACATTCAAAATCAGTTCACGTGAATCCAAAAAGACTTCACCACATTTGAATTTTTAGTTCACTAAAATTCAAACTTAGTAATCAAAATTACTTCACTTAAATTCAAAAGTAGTTCCCCCCATTTGAAATTTTAGTTCACACCAATTCAAATTTAGTTCACTACAAATCGAAAATAGTTCACTTTTAAATTCAAAAATAGTGAACTCACATTCATTTTTTTTAGTTCACTAAAACATATTCAGTTCACTTGAATCGAAAAAGAGTTCACCACAATTATATTTTAGTTCACTAGAATTCACACTTAGTTCACTACAATCGAAAATACTTCACTTAAATTCAAAAGAAGTTCACCACATTTCAATTTTAGTTCATTAGGTAGTTCACTTAAATTCAAAAGTAGCCCGCCCCATTTGAATTTTTAGTTCACTAGAACTTCACCGACTGTCAAGACTACCGAAGGAAATCTATTGCCTCCTGTCGAATTAAATGTTGCACTAGACTTGCCGGGATTGTCTGCTCGGCCACACCAAGTTATTCCCCAGGAACAGAAGCGACTCCATCCAAAGACAAGGTAGCGGTTCCCGTCACCACCGAAGAATCACTCACATCAGATACCTCCAGCGGTCCAGACTAAAATCAAATTTAGTTCACTTGAATTCAAAAAGAGTTCACCACATTTGAATTTTAGTTCACTAGAATTCACACTTAGTTCACTAAAAATTAAAATTTAGTTCACTTAAATTCAAAAATTGCCACCCCATTTGAATTTTAGTTCACTAGAATTCAAACTAAGTTGACTAGAATCGAAAATAGTTCACGTTTTTAAATTCATTTTTGAATCAAAAGTAGTGCAAAAAGTAGTTCACTAAATTTTTGAGTCAAAAATAGTTCACTAGAATCAAAAGTAGATGACTCACATTCATTTTTAGCTCAATATTTTTCAAATTCAGTTCACCTGAATTAAAAAAGAGTTCACCACATTTGAATTTTTAGTTCACTAAAATTCAAACTTAGTAATCAACTAAAAAAATGAATGTGGTCAACTACTTTTGAATTTAAAAAGTACACTATTTTTGATTCTAGTGAACTCAGTTTGAATTGAATGAACTAAAATTGAAATGTGGTGAACTTCTTTTGATTTAAGTGAAGTATTTCGATTGTAGTGAACTAAAATATAATTGTGGTGAACTATTTTGGATTCAAGTGAAAAAAATTCATTAGTGAACTAAAAAAATGAATGTGGTTTCCAATATTTTTGAATTTAAAAGGAACTATTTTCGATTTGTAGTGAACTAAGTTGAATTCTAATGAATTAAAATTCAAATGGGGGGACTACTTTTGAATTTAAGTGAACTAATTTTGTATACTAAGTTTAAATTTAGTGAACTAAAAATTCGATGTGGTGAACTCTTTGAATTCAAGTGAACTAAATTTGAAAATTAGTGAGCTAAAAAATGAATGGGAGTCAACTACTTGATTCTAGTGAACTATTTTGACTAAAAAATTTAGTGAACTACTTTTGATTCAAAAATGATGTAAAAAGTGAACTATTTTCGATTCTAGTGAAGTTAGTATGAATTCTAGTGAACTAAAAATTCAAATAGGGGGGCTACTTTGAATTTAAGTGAACTAAATTTTAATTTTAGTGACTAAGTGTGAATTCTAGTGAACTAAAATTCAATTGGTGTGAACTCTTTTTGAATTCAAGTGAACTAAATTTAATTTAGTGAACTTAAAAAATGAATGGAGTCAACTACTTTTGAATTTAAAGTGGACTATTTCAATTTTAGTGAACAAAGTTTGAATTGTAATGAACTGAAATTCAAAAGGGTGAACTACTTTTGAATATAAGTGGACTAATTTGAATTTTGTGAACTAAGTGGAATTTCTAGTGAAATAAAATTATTATAGTGAACTCTTTTGTATTCAAGTGAACCGATTTGATACTGAACTAAAAACAAGAATATGAGTCAACTATTTTTAAAATTAAGTGACTATTTCGATTTGTAAGAACTAATTTTGAATTCTAATGAATAAAATTCGAATGGGGAGAACTACTTTTGAATTTAAGTGAACTAATTTGGATTACTAAGTTTCAATTTTAGGGAACTAAAAATTCAAATGTGTGAACTCTTTCGATTTAGGTGAACTGATTTGAATTTAGTGAACCAAAAAAATGAATGTGAGTCCACTACTTTTGAATTAAAAGTAAACTATTTTCGATTCTAGTGAACTCAGTTTGAATTCTAATGAACTAAAATTGAAATGTGGTGTGAATTCTTTTGAATTTAGTAAGAAGTATTTTTACTGTAGGAACTAAGTATGAATTCTTGTTCAGTAAAATATAATTTGTGTGAACTCTTTTTGGATTCAAGTGACATGAATTTGATTTAGTGAAATAAAAAAATGAATGTGAGTTCACTATTTTTTAATTTAAAAAGTGAACATTTCGATTTATAGTTAACTAAGTTGAATCTAATGAACTGAATTCAAATTGGGGGGCGCTACTTTGAATTTAAGTGAACTAATTTTGATATAAGTTTGAATTTTGAAACTAAAATTCAAATGTGGTGAACTCTTTTTTAATTCAGGTGAACTGAATTTGAAAAATATTGAGCTAAAATGAATGTGAGTCATCTACTTTGATTCTAGTGAACTATTTTTGATCAAAAATTTAGTGAACTACTTTTTGCACTACTTTTGATTCAAAAATGAATTTAAAAACGTGAACTATTTTCGATTCTAGTCAACTTAGTTTGAATTCAGTGAACTAAAATTCAAATGGGGTGGCAATTTTTGAATTTAAGTGAACTAAATTTTAATTTTTAGTGAACTAAGTGTGAATTCTAGTGAACTAAAATTCAAATGTGGTGAACTCTTTTTGAATTCAAGTGAACTAAATTGATTTTAGTCTGGACCGCTGGAGGTATCTGATGTGAGTGATTCTTCGGTGGTGACAGGGAACCGCTACCTTGTCTTTGGATGGAGTCGCTTCTGTTCCTGGGGAAAACTTGGTGTGGCCGAGCAGACCATCCGGCAAGTCTAGTGCAACATTAATTCGACAGGAGGCAATAGATTTCCTTCGGAGTCTTGACAGTCGGTGAAGTTCTAGTGAACTAAAATTCAAATGGGGGGGGCTACTTTTGAATTTAAGTGAACTACCTAATGAACTAAAATTGAAATGTGGTGAACTTCTTTTGAATTAAGTGAAGTATTTGATTGTAGTGAACTAAGTGTGAATTTAGTGGAACTAAATATAATTGTGGTGAACTCTTTCGATTCAAGTGAACTGAATATGTTTTAGTGAACTAAAAAAAATGAATGGTGAGTTCACTATTTTGAATTTAAAGTGAACTATTTTCGATTTGTAGTGACAAATTTGAATTGGTGTGAACTAAAATTTCAAATGGGGGGAACTATTTGAATTTAAGTGAAGATAATTGATTACTAAGTTTGAATTTTAGTGAACTAAAAATTCAAATGTGGTGAAGTCTTTTTGGATTCACGTGAACTGATTTTGAATGTAGTGAACTAAAAAAATGAATGTGAGTCAACTACTTTTGAATCTAAAAGTAAACTATTTTCGATTCTAGTGAACTCAGTTTGAATTCTAATGAACTAAAATTGAAATGTGGTGAACTTCTTTTGAATTTAAGTGAAGTATTTTTTATTGTAGTGAACTAAATGTGAATTTTAGTGAACTAAAATATAATTGTGGTGAACTCTTTTGGATTCAAGTGAAAAAATTCATTAGTGAACTAATAAAATGAATGTGAGTTCACTATTTTAAAATTTAAAGTGAACTATTTTTGATTTGTAGTGAACTGAGTTTGAATTCTAATGAATTAAATTCAAATGGGGGGGGGCATACTTTTGAATTTAAGTGAACTAATTTTGATTACTAAGTTTGAATTTTAGTGAACTAAAAATTCAAATGTGGTGAACTCTTTTTTGAATCAAGTGAATGAATTGAAAATTACTGAGCTAAAAAAATAATGGGAGTCAACTACTTTTGATTCTAGTGAACTATTTTCGACTGAAAAATTTAGTGAACTACTTTTGATTCAAAAATGAATGTAAAAAGTAACTATTTTCGATTCTAGTGAAGTCAGTTTGATTCTAGTGATCTAAAAATTCAAATGGGGCGGGCTACTTTTGAATTTAAGTGAACTAAATTTTAATTTTACTGAACTAAGTGTGGATTCTAGCGAACTAAAATTCAAACATGGTGAACTCTTTTTGAATTCAAGTGAAGTAAATTTGATTTTAGTGAACTTAAAAATGAATGTGAGTAAACTACTTTTGAATTTAAAGTGGACTATTTTCAATTTTAGTGAACAAAGTTTGAATTGTAATGAACTGAAATTCAAAAGGGTGAACTACTTTTGAATATAAGTGAACAAATTTGAAATTTAGTGAACTAAGTGTGATTCTAGTGAACTAAAATTAATTGTGGTGAACTCTTTTGGATTCAAGTGAACTTAATTTGATTCACTGAACTAAAAAAAAGAATGTGAGTCAACTATTTTTTAAATTAAAGTGAACTATTTTCGATTTAGTAAACTAAGTTTGATTCATGAACTAAAATTCGAATGGGGTGAACTACTTTTGAATTTTAGTGAACTAATTTTGATTACTAAGTTTCAATTTTAGTGAACCAAAAATTCAAATGTGGTGAACTCTTTTTGAATTCAGGTGAACTGATTTTGAATTTAGTGAGTAAAAAATGAATGTGAGTCAACTACTTTTGATTCTAGTGGACTATTTTTGACCAAAAATTTAGTGAACTAATTTTTTGAACTACTTTTGATTCAAAAATGAATTTAAAAAATGAAACTATTTTCGATTCTAGTAAGTCAGTTTGAATTCTAGTGAACTAAAAAAAATTCAAATGGGGCGAGCTTACTTTTGATTAAGTGAACTAAATTTGTTTTAGTGAACTAAGTGTTGAATTCTAGTGAAACTAAAATTCAAATGTGGGGAACTCTTTTGAATTCGAGTGAACTAAATTTGATTTTGTGAACTTAAAAAATGAATGTGAGTCAATGACTTTTGAATTTAAAGTGGACTATTTTCAATTTTAGTGAACTAATTTGAATTTTAATGAAAAATTGAAATGTGGTGAACTCTTTTGAATTTAGGTGAAGTATTTTTGATTGTAGTGAACTAAGTGTGAATTCTGGTGAAATAAATTATAATTTCGGTGACCTCTTTGGATTCATGAACGAGTTTGATTTAGTGAACTAAAAAAATGAATGTGAGTACACTATTTTTGAATTTAAAATGAACTATTTTTGATTTGTTAGTGAACTAAGTTTGAATAGTAGTAACAAAAAATTCAAAAGGGGGGGCTACTTTTTATGTTATAGTGAAGTAATTATTGTAATTGATTTAGTTTGAATTTTAGTATGAAACTAAAATTCAAATGGGTGAACTATTTTGGTTCAGTGAAACTAATTTTGAATTTACTGAACTAAAAAAATGAATGTGAGTAACTACTTTTGAATTTAAAAGTAAACTATTTTGATTCTAGTGAACTCAGTTTGAATTTTAATGAACTAAAATTGAAATGTGGTGAACTTCTTTTGAATTAAGTGAAGTATTTCGAGTGTAGTGAACTAGATGTGAATTCTAGTGAACTAAATAGAAATTGTGGTGAACTCGTTTTGGATTCAAGTGAACTGAATTTCATTTGTGAACTAAAAATGAATGTGAGTTCACTAGTTGTTGATTTAAAAGTGAACTATTTTTGATTTGTAGTGAACTAAGTTTGAATTCTAGTGAATAAAATTCAAATGGGGGGCTAACTTTTGAATTTAAGTGAACGAATTTTGATTACTAAGTTTGAATTTATTGTGAACTTAAAAATTCAAATGTGGGGAACTCTTTTTGAATTCAGGTGAACTGAATTTGAAATTAGTGAGCTAAAAAATGAAGTGAGTCAACTACTTTCGATTCTAGTGAACTATTTTCACTAAAAAAGTTAGTGAACTACTTTTTGAACTACACTTGATTCAAAAATGAATTTAAAAGTGAACTATTTTTATTCTAGTGAAGTCAGTTTGTGAAATTAGTGTGAACTAAAAAATTCAAATGCGGCGGGCACTTTTGAATTTAAGTGAACTAAGTGTGAATTCTAGTGAACTAAAATTCAAATGTGGTGAACTCTTTTTGAATCAAGTGAACTAATTTGATTTTAGTAAACTTAAAAATGAAGTGAGTAAAACTTTTGAATTTAAAGAGGACTATTTTTAATTTTGTATGAACTAAGGTTGAATTGTAATGAACTAAAATTGAAATGTGGGTGAACTCTTTTGAATTTTAAGTGAAGTATTTTCGATTGTGTTGTCGGTGACTAAAGTTTGGGCCCTTTGGTACCCCTACTTGTGCAAGGGCAGTTGCAGCCGCACTGCGGTGAGGCTTGCGGGGGCAGTTGGAGGCAAAATACAAGACGACCAAGGCGGCATCCGAGCAGCAGTAATCAGAGAGCGAAGACAAGCTGAGCCCCTGGCAAAGATTCTTGCTGGGGTGATTTGCGAGCCCGGCTAGCTCCTTGCCAGGGTGGTTTGCGAAGCCTCAGCAAGACCACCACCCTTGAGGTTAAGAGCTCTGAACATCGAAGCGTCAAAACAAGACTCAGGGGCACATGCATAGTAGCATGCAGATCTTTGTGAAGACCAGAAGGCGAAGTCCCAGCAAGGGTCTTGCCGAGGACAACTGTGGGCCCCGGCAAGAATCTTGCCAGGGACGATTCGAGGCCACGGCAAGGCTCGCGCACGACAAGGCTCCGCCGCCCTGCCACCGTCCCGACACGGCAATTAGCAGCCAAACAGGCAAGCACCTGTGTGGGTGGCATGCGATCTTCGTGAAGATCCTGCCACCGCTCCAGCGCAGCGGCTAGCCAGTCAGCTTGGCATTGCATGCCTTGTCATCTTGGGTGCGGTCAGACCGGTGTGAGGCGGCGCGGATGGGACGGCTCTATTACCGTCCCTGAGTAAAGTTAGAGGGCACGTTACGCAGCGCATTTAATGCACTGTGTCTAAGACGCCAGAGATAAGCACATGCACTTTAGCAATTACACCTCCGTATGCCTATACGCCACTGTGGTAACCCCTTGGTATAAAAGGAGGCGTGAAAGGATCGAGAGAGGTGTCTAGAGGGGGGTGATTAGACCCTCAACAAAGAAAGTAGCAGTTTTTATTCTTCAAGTTAAGGTGGAGTTTAGCACAAGTTTAAACATTCACAATACATTTCAAGCAAGCATGGCAAGGTATATGAGCAGCGGAAAGTAAAGCATGCAATTTGCGAGATGTAAGGGTGGGATTGGAGTGTGCAAACGCAATTGGAGACACTAGATTTTTGGCGTGGTTCCGATAGGTGCTGCTATCGACATCCACGTTGATGGAGACTTCAACCCCCGAAGGGTACGATTGCGCGAGTCCACGGAGGGCTCCACCACGAAGGGTCCACGAAGAAGCAACCTTGTCTATCCCACCATGGCCATCGCCCACGAAGGACTTGCCTCACTCGGGTAGATCTTCACGAGAGATAGGCAATCTCCTTACCCTTACAAACTCCTTAGTTCAAACTCCACAATCTTGACGGAGGCTCCCAAGTGACACCTAACCAATCTAGGAGAACCCACTCTTCAAAAGGTAATAGATGGTGTGTTTGATGATGAACTCCTTGCTCTTGTACTTCAATGATAGTCTCCCAACACTCACTCTCTTCTCACAGATTTGGATATGGTGGAAAGATGATTTGAGTGGAAAGCAACTGGGGAAGGCTAGAGATCAAGATTCTGTGGTTGGATTGGAATATCTTGGTCTAAACACATGAGTGGTGGTTCTCTCTCAGAAAATGAATGCTGGAAGTGTAGGCATGTTCTGATGGCTTTCTCCATGAATGAAGAGAGGGTGGAGGGGGTATATATAGCCTCCACACAAAATCAACCATTAACACAATTTACCAACTCAGTGGGACCGAATCATAAAACTCGGTCAGACCGATTTAGTTCAAAATGTGAACGTTAGGATTTTGGTAGGACCGATATGATCAACTCGGTGGGATGAGTGCTAGGGTTAGGGTAAACCTCATCCGGTTTGACCGATTACACAAACTCGTGGGACCAATTTTGGAATAAGCTAACCAGAGAGTTGGTCAAGCAAACTCGGGGGACCGATTGCATATTTCGGTGGACCGAAATGAGTTGCAATAGGAACAGAGAGTTTGTAAAGCCCATCTCGGTGAGGGCTTTGGAGCATATCACTAAGCACTTTGAGCAAGCAAGCCATTAAGCAACACTATCCCTTTTAATAGTATTGGCTTTTCCTATGGGACTCAATGTGATCTTGGATCACTAAAATTAAAAGTAGAGTCTTGAGCTTTAGAGCTTAAGCCAATCCTTTGTCCTTAGCTCTTGAAGGGGTTCCACATCTCTTGTCCACGCCACTTCACTGTTGAATCATCTGAAATATATAGATATAAAGTATTAGTCCAAGAAGAGATATGTTGACATTAATTACCAAAACCACCCAGGGAGCACTTGTGCTTTCAGAGGCCCAAGGCAATACAGGGAGGGACTTTGGACTTTCCGGCCTAGTTGCATGGCGTAGCAGCAAGCACGAAGCTCAAGAACACTGAATATACACTCAAAGCAGGACTAGGTTTTACGCTTCTCAGCGGCCGAACCTGGGTTAAAAATCCCTCGTGTGATCGTTAGATTGCTCTTCGGTGCACCCCTCCTCCCTGCACAAACCATAAGAGGGATCCACTCGATCCCATAGGTGTCGTTTCCCCGAATCTTTGGCGCACCAAGTTGGGGAGGAGAGAGGTGTACGAACATGATCTAGACGTCAGGCGCGTCGACTTCTTCAACATCTCATCGTCATGTCTCCAAGAGAAAGAGAAGAGCATCGTGGTGATTGGTTCATCTCCGGTCGATCTGCCCGCACCAGCGCGGACGGACGGGATGACGTGGGTGGAGGCCAACGGGTTCACGAGTCGGCGGATCGGAGCCACGCGGGCGGCGACGACCCGCCGTCGCGCGGTCCAAGGACGGAACCTGCTGTGTCTACGGGCGGCGCGGCGAACCCCAGGGGCGGGAAGGACAAACCTCCAAGACAATCCCCTCGGCGCATCGCCGCGGGCTCCTAGGTCGGAGCGCGATGAGCAGCACCGCGGCGTGGGTGGTGATCACGAGCGTTCTCGTGGAAAGACCCCTTTGCATCATTCTCGAGATGCGCCGGGCAAGATGCACGCCAAGACGCTGGCGGGAAACGGCGCGTGGCCGCGGGGACCGTGATAGAGCTCCTTCTACGTGGTTAGAAGTCAGAGCGAGCGCTTCACAATCAAGCATTGTCGCCGCCACCCAAGCCAACAGAAGCATTGGCGCGCGTGCAGTTGCTTCGATGTTCCTCCTACTGCGGAGAAGCTCGACGAGTGGAGAGCTCCATCCGGAGGCCTCGTCGGCTTCGCCAATAGAGATAGAAAACGCCACAGTGGGGCCCTCGTGCGGCGCTCGTGAGCCGCGCATGCCAATGGCGGAAGGACCGAAGGTGCTGTGACCCGGTGCACTCTCACATCCAAGGGCAGGAAAAGCAGCCGCCGGCTCGTCGGTCGAGGCCTGTGACAACGTGTTCCACAGCGTTGTCTGACCCACGACCCGCTGCGATCAACGTCAAGTTCTTCGAGAGCGAGTCAAGGAAGACGCTCGAACCACTAGCAGCAGCGACGGGAAAGCGCGCCATCAGTCTGATAGGCGCGCAGGGCCCCACTTATAGATCGGCCTGCGCCGAGGGATTCTGGTAACTACTACGGGTGGGTTGTCCAGCTTTTACCCGTGGCGCGGCGATTCCAGTGGCCCCACTCACCGCACGTTCAGCCTGAGTCGGAGAGAATACGACGGCAAGACTCACCCGTCGGAGTTCCTGAGCATCTATACCAGGCAATGCAAGATGCCAGGCTCGAGACGACAAGGTACTCGCCAACTACTTACCTTGGGTACTCAAGCCAACGTCAAGGTTGGGTTGATGCACCTGCCAGAGGATTCCATCTCTTCTTGGTCGGTCTATGTCACGAGTTTGTTGGCGCCTTTACTGGAGGCCACCAAGCTCTGGCCAGCAAGTGATGTGCACATCATCTCCCCAGAAAGATGGCGAATGCTTGCGCAAATAAATACAGAGGTTCAGCCGTGGGCCAGTACAACATCCCGGATGTCATCCTGCCGCCGTTATCAGGCATTCATCAGAATGTGTGGAACCGCCAAGTTGCGTGAAGAGCTGACAATGAAACAAGGTTAGAGATGTTTCTGAGCTTTATGTTTGGCGATAGATGTGATCGGTTGTGAAGAAGGAAGGAAGTATCCGAGGTTAAAGATGCCGGCGCAGAAAGTGACTCCGCAGATGAAGACCCGCCGCCCCGACAAGAAAGGGCCGACGGCGCAACAGGAAAGCGCAAGGGTAAATGGTGCTTGCCGTCGAGGATCCGCGGCAACCCCGACACTGCCAAGAAGGCCAAGGTTGACGAGCCGACAAGGAGGTTGCCAAGTGACCGCTGCAGGCCTTGGCGGCTGCCGACAAGTCCAGGGGCTCCGACCAAGCAGATTGCAAGATCCATCGCACCAAGGGCAATGACCTCCAGAACTTTCGGCAACTTGAGCGCCTTGTAGAGAAGCAGAAAGTTGAGTATGAAAGGCGAGACAAGAGAAGGGCCAGGACGGTGTGAGGGGTTCTGGCAAGAAGAGTGGCGGCCGAGGGGTCACCGCGGACAAGGATAAGCAACCAGAGAGGCCTGCTCGGGGCCGCGACAAGAAAGAGGAGATGATGATCATGTTGCGCGTCCAGCGAGCACGAGTTCCAGAAAGAAAGGTACAGAGGACAGTGCGTCGATGGGGGCGCCTCATTGCATGCCTCTCCCGCCACAAGAAACAGTGGGCGCGTGAGATCAAGGCGCAGAGCCATCGCTCGATGCCCAGAAGCCGCTGAGATGGTCCAACACGCCTATCATTTTTTACGCTGAGGATCACCTTGATCGCACAACGCGGTGGGTGTTTGCAGATTGTTGGTTACCAACGATACACAGCCTCAAGGTGACAAAAGTGTTAGTTGACGGTGGGGTCGGTCTGAACTTGATCTCGCCCCTGTGATCAGAGGCTGCAATTCTGATGGAGATCTCGGAAGAGACGGGCATGTTCAAGGGGTCAACCCAGGAAGGAGTCAGCCAAAGGGCAAGATTACGCTACCAGTTACGTTTGGTGGCGAGCTGAACTATAGGATGGAGAAGATCGTTTTTTATGTCGCCAAGAGCCCTTGCCTATAATGGGATCCTCGGCCGCCCAGCGCTAGCCAAGTTCATGGGGGCATAAAAAATTACGCTTACAATACGTGAAGATGCCCGGACCAATGAGCATCATCACCGTCCACTCGACAAGAAAGACGCACTTATCTGCGCTGACCAACTCTACCGAGAGGCAGTTGCAGCAACTGCCGCCAAGGCACTTGCCTGCCGATGAAACTCCGGGAGGGAAGAAGACCGACAAGACCTCTTCCGCACGACTCTTGCACCCCACTCCGGCAAGCGCGCTCTTCGGGTGCTGCGCTCCGTGCGAGGATGTGCTAGAGGCTCCACGGCAAAGAGCAAGAAATGTTGGAAATATGCCCTAGAGGCAATAATAAAATGGTATTATTACTTTCCTTGTTCATGATAATGTCTATTGTTTTGCTATAATTGTATTAACGAGAAAACCATAATACATGTGAAACATAGACATAGCATGTCCCTAGTGAGCCCCTAGTTGACTAGCTCGTTATCAATAGATGGTTGTGGTTTCCTGACCTTGGACATTGGAGTCGTTGATAATGGGATACATCATTAGGAGAATGATGTGGATGGACAAGACCCAATCCTAAGCATACAACAAGATCGATGTAGTTCGTTGCTAGAGCTGTTCTATGTCAAGTATCATTTCCTAAGACATGAGATTGGTGCAACTCCGGATACCGTAATAGGAATGCTTGGGTTGTGATCAAATGTCACAACATAACTGGGTGGTGACTATAAAGGTGCACTACAGGTATTCCGAAAGTGTCTGTTGGGTTGGCACGAATCGAGACTGGGATTTGTCACTCAGTGTGACGGAGAGGTTAGTCTGGTCCCAACGGTTAATACATCATCATATGAGCTCAATGTGACTAAGGAGTTAGTCACGGGTAATGTGTTACAGAACGAGTGTGTCAAGAGACTTGCGGGTAACGAGAGAACAAGTTAGGGCGTACCGATGATCGAATCACGGGCAAGTAACATACCGATGGACAAAGGGAATTGTATACGGATAATTGGATCCCGACATCGTGGTTCATCCGATGAGATATCAGTGGAACACTGTGGGAGCCCAATATGGGTATCCAGATCCCGCTATTGGTTATTGGCCGGAGAGGGTCTCGGGTCATGTCTGCATGGTTCCCGAACCCGTAGGGTCTACACACTTAAGGTTCGGTTGACGCTAGAGTTGTTAATGGGAATTGTATGTGGTTACCGAAAGTTGTTAGAGTCTCGAATAGATCCTAGACGTCACGGAGGAGTTCCGGAATGGTCGGAGGTAAAGATTTAATATGGGAATTCCTATTTTGGCCAACCGGAAAATGTTCAGGATTTTTTGGTATTGTACCGGGAAGTTCTAGAAGGTTCTGGAGTGGGGCCCACCTGCATGGGGGGACCACAGAACGTGGGTAGTGGGGCAAGGCCCCACACCTGGTCAAGGTGCACCAAGATCCCCCCTTAGAAGAGGATAAGATCATATCCGAAGGGATAAGAGAAGATCCCTAAAAAGGGGGGATGATAACAAACTGTGGGGGAAGGGAAAGGATGGATTTCTTCCTCCCACCTTTGCCAACGCCCAATGGACTTGGAGGGCAAGAAACCAGCACCCCTCCACCCCTATATATAGTGGGAGGTGCATGGGATCTGCTCCCTTGCCCCTGGCGCGCCCTCCACTCCTACTCCTCCTCCTCCGCCGTAGGGCTTAGCAAAGCTCTTCCGGAGAACCACGAGCGCCACCACCACCACACCATCGTGCTGCCGGAGACTTCCCTTTGCTGGATCAAGAAGGAGGAGCATCCCCGGGCTGTAATTGTGTGTTGAACGCGGAGGCGCCATCCGTTCGGCGCTTGAATCGGATCTTCCGCGATTTGAAATCACGCGGAGTACGACTCCATCAACCATGTTCTTGTAACGCTTCCACTTAGAGATCTTCAAGGGTATGAAGATGCACTCCCTCTACTTGTTGCTAGCATTTCCTAGATTGATCTTGGTGACATAGGGATTTTTGTTTGAATTATTACTACGTCCCCAACAGTGGTATCAGAGCGAGTCTATGCGTAGATTCTATGCACGAGTAGAACACAAGTAGTTGTGGGCGATGATGTTCTATTTGCTTACCGTACTAGTCCTATTGATTCGGCGGCATTGTGGATGAAGCGGCGGACCGGCCTTACACGTACGCTTACATGAGACAGGTTCCACCGACTGACATGCACTGTTGCATAAGTGGCCAGCAGGTGTCTGTCTCTCCCACTAGTTGGATCGGATTCGATGAGAGGGTCCTTATTGAGGGTAAATAGCAATGGCATATCACCGTTGTGGCTTTTGCGTAGGTAAGAAACATTCTTGCTTAGGAAACCCATAGCAGCCACGTAAAACATGCAAACAACAATAGAGGCGTCTAACTTATTTTTGAGGGTATGCATTATGTGATAGTGATATGGCCAAAAGGATGTGATGAATTAATATTGATGTATGAGATTGATCATGTTCGTAATAGGAATCACGACTTGCATGTCGATGAGATGACAACCGGTAGGAGCCATAGGGTTGTCTTAATTTATTGTATGACCTGCGTGTCAATGAAAATGCCATGTAATTACTTTACTTATTGCTAACGTCTAGCCATAGTAGTAGAAGTAAAGTAATAGTTGGCGAGACAAATTCATGAAGACACGATGATGGAGATCATGGTGTCATGTCGGTGACGATGGTGAATCATGCGCGCTCGAAGATGGAGATCAAAAGTGCAAGATGATATTGGCCATATCATGTCACTTTATATTTGCATGTGATGTTTATCATGTTACATATTGCTTAGAACGACGGTAGCATAAATAGATGATCCCTCACTAAAATTTCAAGAAATGTGTTCCCCCTAAGTGTGCACCATTGTGAAGGTTCGTTGTTTTGAGACACCACGTGATGATGGGTGTGATAGATTCTAACGTTCGCATACAACGGGTGTAGCCAGATTTACACAGCGAAACACTTGGTTGACTTGACGGAGCCTAGCATGTACAGGAATGGCCTCGGAACACGAGAGACCGAAAGGTCGAAAATGATTCGTTAGTAGATGGCGATCAACATGGAGATGTTCACCGTTGAGGACTAGTCCGTCTCACGTGATGACGGACACGGCCTAGTCGATTCGGATCAGTATCACTTAGATGACTAGAGGGATGTCTATCTGAGTGGGAGTTCATTAAATAATTTGATCAGATGAACTTAATTATCATGAACTTAGTCTAAAATTGTCTTTACCACCTACTGTAGATCCAATGGCCCACGCTAATGTTGCCTCAACTTCACCGCGTCCTAGAGAAAACCAAGCTGAAAGACGATGGTAGCAACTAACGGACTGGGTCCGTAACTTGAGGATCATCCTCATAGCTTCCAAGAAGCATATGTCTTGAAGCACCGCTAGGTGACGCACCCATTTTCCCAGCAAATCAAGACGTATGAACGCCTGGCAGTCGATGTAGTGATGATTACTCCCTGGTTCAGGCGGCATGCTTACAGCTTAGAACCGGGGCTCCAAAAGCGTTTTGAGCAACCGGAGCATATGAGATGTTCCAAGAGCTGAAAATGGTTTTCAAGCTCATGCCCAGGTCGAGAGAATGAAGTCTCCGACAAGTTCTACAGTTGTAAGATGGAGAAACAGCTCTGGCAGCGGCATATACTCAAAATGTCTGGTTGCACAACCGCTTGTCTCAGCTGGGGAGTTTAATCTTCCAGATGGACTCGGTTCCCCCCCCCCCCATTGCCAGGATCCTCAAGTCGCTTTCCACCTACACAAGAGCTTTTGGATGAACTACGAATATGCAGGGATGGAGAGAGTCCATTCCTGAGTTATATCAATGCGTTAAATCAGCGGAGTGGGAGACAAAAAGGAGACCATCAGTGTTGATGGGTGAATAAGACCACTAGTTTTCAAGAAAGGCAAGGGTTAAGAAGAACTTCAAGTAAGACGGCATGAGATGTTGGCCGCGCCCGGTAAGTCACGTTGCCGCAAGAAGCAAAGAATGGACCCAAGCCTGAGACTGATGTGCTGTTATTGGCAAGGAAATGGTAACTGGAAGCGGAATAATGCCCCAAGTACTTAGCGGAGATAAGAAGGCCGCGGCAACGCCAAATTTGTTTGGTATATATGATCTACAGTGTTATTGATGTGTACCTTACCAGCGCTCGTAAGTAGCCCTGGGTATTTGATACTGGTGCGGTTCTCACATTTGTAAACTCCAAACAGGAGCTCAAAGGCCAGAAAAGGTGAGACTGGCGTAAGGAGGCGGGGGTGACGATGCAACGTCGGGAATGGTGCCAAGGTCGTTGTGATGCCGTTCGGCACGCTAACCTCACATTTACCCTTCGGGATTAGTTTTAAACCTCAATAATTGTTATTTAGTGCCAGACTTGAGCATGAACATTGTATCGAGATCTCGTAATGCGAGTATGGTACTCATTTAAATCCGGAGAATCAATGGTGTTCTATTTTAATGAGAGATATGTTTATGTCATGCCCCGACTGGCATGGTTTTATTTTTATTGAATCGTCGAACTAGTTACACATATTCATAGTGTGAATGCCAAAAGATTTAAGTTGATAATGATAGTCCACGACATACTTTGGCAACTGCGGACGTTGGTCACAGGTTGTCAACCATGCATGAAGAAACTCCATGAGATGGACTTTTGGAGGTCTCTGATTGAATCATTTGCACCATGCGAAACCTTGCCTCATGGGCAAAATGAACGCAAGACTCCGTTCTCCGGAACATGGAGACGAGCAACACCACTGTTGGAAATAAGACATCTGATGTATGCTGTCAATTAGCGTTGATGCTCGTGGTGGTATGTTAGGTTCTCACCCTCATGAGACTTAGAGATATGGGTATGTCTACTTAATGAAACACAATCTGAGACCTTTGAAAAGTTCAAGGCAAAATTGTAGAGCGAGGTAAAATCACACGTACAGGAAAATAAAGTTCTTATGATCAGACCATGGAGGAATACTTGAGTCACGGAGTTTGGCCGCCTTAAGGAAATGTGTAATTTGTTTCACAACTACGCCGCCTGGAAAACTCAGCGTAATGGTGTGCCGAACATCGTATCGCACCTCTAGTGGATTGGTGGATCTAATGTCTCTTACAATCCGATCTACACTATCATTTTTGGGGTTAGCTTAGAACTGCCACATTCACTTTAAATTAGGGCACCGCTAAATCCATTGGACGACACCGTATTAATTATGGTTTGTGGAAGAAACCTAAGCTAATCATTTCTGAAAGGTTTGGGGAATGCGAGGATGCTTATGTCAAGAAACTTCAACCTGAAAAGCTCGAACCCAATCGAAAAAATGCGTCTCATAGGATACCCTAGAGGAATATGGTATACCTCTACCTCAGATCCGAAGGCGAAGAGCTTTGTTGCAAGAATGGATCCTTTCTTGGAGAAAGAGTTCTACATCGAAAGAAGTAAAGTGGGAGAGAAAGTAGAACTTTGACGAGGTACCCCCTCTTGAACCGCGGAGAGTTAGGCGAGCTCAGAAGATGTTCTGTGGTGCCTGCACCGACTATACAGGGATAATGATGATGATCATGAAACTTTGGAGTCATGTGTGCTACTGAACTCACATAGGTCACAGGACACGTTCCACACCAGAGGTGTACGGCAACCTGTCCTGAAATCATGTTGTTGACAACGGTGTGAACCTTCGAACAAGAAGAAGCGACTGGCGGGCCCTAGATTCCAACAAATGCTGGAAGCATGAAATTCGAATAGGACCATGTATGAAAACAAAGTATGACTTTGACGGACTTGCCCGTGATCGGCAAGCCAAGCAGAAAAGTGGATCTTTAAGAAGACTGACGCGGATGGTAATGTGTGACCGTCTATAAGGCTTCGGTTTGTCGCTAAGGGTTATCGACAAGTTCAAGGGAGTGACAGATGAGAACCTCTCACCCGTAGCGAAGCTTGAAGTTGTCCGAATTCATGTTAGAGAATTGCCACATTCTATGGATTAGTGAGGATCTGGCAAATGGGACTGTCAAAAACGGTATTCCTAATGTTTCCTTAAGGAAGAATTGTATATGAGTCAAGCGGAAGGTTTGTCGATCCTAAGAATGCTGACAAAGTATGCAAGCTCTAGCGCTCCATCTAGGGTGGTGCAAGCATCTCGGAGTTGGAACATTCGCTTTGATGAATGACACAAAGCGTTTGGGTTTTATACAGACTTATGGAGAAGCCTTGCATTTACAAGAAAGTGAGTGGGAGCTTAGGCATTTCTCATATTATACTGTTGGATACTACAGGTGATGGAAAATGATAAGAAACTTTTGGAAAGCATAAAGGCCTACCTTGAATAAGTGTTTTTCAATGAAGGACCTTGGAGAGCTTTACATTATCGGCATCAAGATCTATAGAAGATGATCGGAGACGCCTCATTGTCGCTTCACAAAAAAGCAAATACATTGAGAGATAATTGAAGGAAGTTCAATAGGGATCAGTTCCAAGAAGGGGTTGTTGCCTATATTGCACAGGTGTGAGTATTGAGCGCAGCTGCAATGCCCGACCTCGCAGAAGAAAGAGAAAAGATGATGTCATCCCCTATGCCTTAGCCATAGGCTCTATTATGTATGCCATGTGTTACAGACCTGATGTGAACCTTGCCATAAGTTTGGTAGGGATAGTGTACCAAAGTGATCCCGGAAGGGAATGAGACAGCGGTCAAGAATATCCTAAAGTACCGATGAAAAGGACTAAGATATGTTTCTCGTTTATGAGGTGCCGAGAGACTCGTCGTAAAGGGTTACATCGATGCTAGCTTTGACACAGATCTGGATGACTCCAAGTCACAACAGGATACGCTGTGTACCATTTTGAATGGTGGGGCAGTCCCTGCAGTTGCAAGCAATAGCGTCGTGGCAGGACTACATGTGAAGCGGAGTACATAAGCTGCTTCGACAAGCAGCTCAAAGGAGGAGTTGATGAAGGAGTTTAATCACCGACCTACCTAGGAGTGATTCCCAATGCGTCGGGCCCGATGACTCTCCTTCTATGACATACACTGGGAGCTCTTGCCATGCCAAGGAGCCCAAGGTTTCACAGGAAGATCAAGCACATCAAGCACCGCTTCAAACTCCATTCGTGAATATTTCAATGGAAACATAGATATTTGTTAAAGTTACATACGGATCTGACTGTCCGCAAGTATCCGTTGATAAACCTCTTCCACAGCAAAACATGATCAGACACCAGAAACTCTATGGATGTTCAAGTTATCACAATTGTAACTCGATTATTGAATCTAGTGGCAAGTGGAGGAGACTGTTGGAAATAATGCCCCTAGAGGCAATAGATAACATGGTTATTATATATTTACTTGTTCATGAAATGTCTATTGTTCCATGAGCATATTGTATTAACCGGAAACCGTTAATACATGTGTGCATACATAGACGAACAGCAGTTCCCTAGTGAGCCTTAGTTGACTAGCGCGTTGATCAAATATAGGGTTGTGGTTTCCTGCCTGACATGACATTGATGTCGTTAAACGGGATCACATCATTAGGAGAATGATTGTGATGGACAAGACCCAATCCTTAAGCTAGCACGACGAAAATCGTGTAGTTGTTTGCTTAGAGCTTTTCTAATGTCAAGTATCATTTCCATAGACCATGAGATGTGTGCAACTCCCGGATACCTAGGAATGCTTTTTGAGGTGTATCAATGTCACAACGTAATTGGTGACTCTAAAGGTGCACACAGTGTACGAAAGTTCGTGTCTGTTGGGGTTGGCAGAATCAAGACTTGGGATTTGTCACTCCGTTTGATGGAAGAGTATCTCTGGGCGCCACTCGGTATACATCATCATCATGAGCTCAAATGTGACTAAGAGTTAGTTCACGGGATCATGTGTAACGGCACAATGAGTTAAGTGACTTGCCGGTAACGAGATTGAAAAGGTATAGATACCGAGATCGAACCTCGGGCAAGAACATACCGATGGACAAGGGAATTGTATACGGGATTAATTGGATCCCCGACATCGTGGTTCATCGATGTAGATCATAATGGAAACATGTGGGGAGCCAATATGTGGTATCCAGATCCCGCTTTAGTTATTGGCCGGAGAGGTGTCCTCGTCTGTCTGCATGTGTCCCGAACAGTAGGGTCTACCACTTGGTTGGTGATTGCTAGAGTGTTATGAATGGGAATTGTATGGTGGCTACCGAAGGTTCTCGAAAGTCTCGTGATAAGATCCCGGACATTCAAGAGGAGTTTCCGGAATGGTCCGGAGTGGTAAAGATTTATATTGGGCAGTCCTATTTTGGCCACCGGAAAATGTTCGGGATTTTTTGGGGTATGTACCAGGAAGTTCTGAAGGTTCCGGAGTGGGGCCCACATGCATGGCGGGGGGGACCCACATGAAGTGGGTAGTGGGGGCAAGGCCCCACACCCCTGTCAAGGCGCACACAAGATCCCCTTAGTAAGGAATAAGAGTCATATCCCGAAGGAGGGATAAGATCACGACCCTAACAAGGGGGATAACGATCGGTAGGAAGGGAAAGATGGGGATTTCTTTTCCTCCACCTTTACCAACGCCCCAATGGCACTTGAGGGGCAAGAAACACAGCCCCCTCCACCCTAAGTATTGGGAGTGCATGGGAGCTGCATCCCTTGCGCCCTGGCGCAGCCCTCCCCCCTCCATACTCCTTACTCCTCCGTTGTCCGTAGCGAAGCTCTCGCGAGAACCACGAGCTCCCGCACCACCGACCACCACGCCGTGTGCGCCGGAAGCCTCCCGTCCCTCAACTTTCTCCTCTCCCATTGCTGGATCAAGAGGAGACGCTCCCCGGGCGTAACGTGTGTTTAACGCGGAGTGCGCGTCCGTTCGGCGCTTGAACGGGATCTTCCGCGATTTGAATCGCCTCGAGTACGACTCGCTATCAAAACCGCGTTCTTGTACGTTCTTCCGCTTAGCGATTTAAGGGTATGACAGATGCACTCCCTCTCAATTGTTAGCATCATCTGAGGGATCTTGGTGGACACGTAGGAAATTTTTGAATATTAATCTACGTTCCCCAACAATAAATCCAAGGCAGCACCCACGAAACCAAGAAGGTGCCCGTCAAGGAGGATGGCACGCGGGGCTTTTACTATTAAGCTCCATCCTTGACAACAAATAGGAAGGCGTCGCTCCAGTCGCCTTCCGGTTGTGGGCGGATGTCGATGCGTTGCTGGCAAGCCATCAGACATCCCCCCGGCGTTCCCAGGGAGGTGATTGAGCACCATCTTGTTGTCTGTCCTCATGCGCCGGCCCGTCAAGCAGTAAGGTCAGGAAGCACGCTTTGGAGCGGCCCCAAGATTACATTGAAGAAATTAGGAAGTTTAGAAGAAGCACAGGCTGGTCATGTTTTGGAGGGTGCTCCACCAACATGGTTTGCCATCCGGAGGTGGTGCGCAAGGCAAACGGGAAAGGGAGGCTGTGCCATTGGAAACAGATATCAAAAAGCCTACCCAAGGATCCTTTCCCTTTGCGTGCATGACCAGATCATGGCTCCACTGTCGGTGCGACTTGCTGTCGTTCCTTAACGCCTACTAGGATACCATCAACTCTTCACGCCTAAGAGAAAGGAGATGAGCGAAAGACCGCGTTATCACACCCATTGGTACATATTGTTTATTACGAATGCCTTTCGGGTTTGAACATCGCTGGTTTCAACTTTGCCGAGAGCAGTCCAATTGTGTTTTGAGCCTTAGCACATAGAAATAGGAAGCTTTATATGGATTGAATGTGATCAAAACCAAGGACAGGCGACAACCTATACAAGATCTAGAGAAACATTTGCTAATTTGGCAAGATCAATCTCAACTCAACCCTGGAAGTGTGTGTTTGGTTCCCATCCGGACAGCTTCTCGGGTTCTTTGGTCTCCACGTGGGATCGGGCGAACCCCACAATATCAAGGTGATGAGCGATTGAAAAGCACCAAGACGAGTCAAAAGATGTACATCGACTTGCTGGCGTGTGTTGCTGCTTGAGCAGGAGGTCATCTCAATCTGCGAGCACGCCATCCCTTTTCAAGGTCTGAAAAAAGGCGGGTCCAATGTAAATGGACTCCGGACGGAGCAGGCTGCAAGATTTTTAAGATTTGTACCTCTCCTCCAGTGCCAACACTGTCGCGACTGAGACACAAAGAGCCGTTTGTGCTGTAGTCTAGCGGGCAACGAATAAAGGGTCAGTGTTTGTGCTAGTGGCGGGCGAGAGAAGTTGATGAAGAAGCGATTGGGTGAAGCGTGGAGCAGGACCATCGGATGACGAGCCGGACGTCTCCCGCAGGGTCTCCGGAGTGCGCGGCAAGGCAAGACCCACAGTAGGATCTGGTGCCGAAGGCAGGGCCACCGCAGAGTTGGTTGCGCGGCAAGCAGGGATTGCGCAAAGCAAATGGAGTGACCAGAAGAAGAAGATGGTGCAGCACCCATTTGATTCGCATGCTCCCTTTTGAGGGGCTAGATCAAGATACTCGGTGGTCACGAAGTGCTCTTCGCCTTCTTATGGCCCTCCGAGGAACTGCCCCCTTGGAGGAAGCTTTCAGCCAAACAGGAATGACTCACCGACATCACTCGCTTCCCATTGCAAAACGGATCTTGCACAACCCAGAAGATGCAACTGGAAGGATTGTGGAGTGGGCATTGGAACTGTCAAGCTTGTGTCTCAGGTTTGAAGCACTTCACGATTCAGAGCATAGCCCTTGGGCTGGAGTTCATTGCAGAATGGACCTCAACGCCTGACGAGAGGAATTCAAGAGACAACTACTCCACCGGACAAGGAAACGAGCCCGCAGACTGAGTATGTACTTTGGATGGGCTTTCTCGCGTGCAACGATGCAACCGGTGTTGGTGTGCTTCTATTGCACCCACCGGAGAGCACTCACGTACGTGGTCTAGATGCTTTCACCGGGAAAAGATTCAACAAACAACACTGGGGATATGAGGGACGCTTGCCGGTCTCAGATCGCCTGGCAGACTTGGAATTACGAAGCTCATCGTCAGGGTGATTCGCAGCTTGCCGTGCAAGCAAGTCAACAAAGATTATCAGAAGCCCTGATACATGATGGAAGCCTATGTAGATGAAGTAGGGGGGAGGAAGTTGGAGGACGTTTTTGGACATCTGCAAGTAGAGCATGTTCCTCGAGCAAGGAGAACCACATTGCTGATGACCTGTCAAACATGTGCCCGCTCGAGTTATCCTGTGGAACCAGAAACTTTGTTGCTCCAACTGAACTCAGCCATCGTGACCATCGTCAGGACGAATAAGACGAAGGAAGTTGAGCCCGCAATAGCTACGCTTCACGCGAGCTCCGCAGGGCCGCCGGACAGAAGTTTGCCGGGGACGACGCCAACTGCCGGGGGGGATAGGCTCCGCAGGAGTCTCAAGCCCTCCTCATATAGACAAACTGCTCCGCATGGCAGAAGGGACAACGCCTGTTAGCTGTCTTGCCGTCGAGCCCCGGGCTCCACAGCATGGGACACAGCACACGTTTGGTTCCGTCACAAAACAGGGGAAACTTCCTGAGGAATAGGAAGAAAAAGCGAAAGAAAAAGTTAGCCCCGTCGGTCTAACATGTACCAGTTGTGGATTGATGTCTAGAAACAAAAAAGATCCCGGAAGGACGTGACAATTGAAGTGGCCATTCCTCAGAGGACGGAACTGAGCTGTTGGCAGAGATACATGGAGGCAGATTGGGCTCCTCACTAAGGGCAAGAGGCTCTTGCCAGCAAGACATTCCGGCAAGGTTTCCTTTTGCCCACTGCCCTCCAGGATGCGATGCTCACTAGACCAAGTGTGTGAAGCGTGCCAGTGCCATCGAGAAGAAACTTCATCCAGCCAGCCTCAAGCTTTCAGATGATCCCTCGTTCTAACCATTTCGTGTCTAGGGTCTAGACCATATGGGCCCTTTCCCTGCTGTCGGGGCTTTGGTACGTGTACGTCGCAATCGACAGTTCCAAGTGTGCACAGAAAGTGGAGAGGCAGTGAGAAAGGTTACAGCACAGTCATCGTCAAAGTTCTCAAATGATGTAGTGTTGCCATTTCTCGTTCTGCCAAACGACGTTCATCCACCGACCAACGGGGCACAACGATTCACGAGGCGCACCTTCATGACGTATATCCAAGACCTTGGCAGCAAAAATCTGTTTTGCTTCTGTCTGTTGCACATCCGTAAGAAGCTAATGGCCAAGGGAAAGGGCAAATGCTAGGTGCTGCGGGGTCTCAGACACAGAATTTTTCGACATGCTGGCACAAGTGCAGAGGCGTTGGGATGATGAGTTGGCCGGCTGGTCCTTTGGTCAATCAGAGACACCAAAGCGGGCCAATGCCAGACACCTTTTCCCCCTTGGTATATCAGGGCGAAAGCCAGTTCTCCACAGAATCATTATGGGTCAGCATCGATGCTCGCTTATGATGAGGCTTAGCACAAAAGAGGCAGTTGCAGGTGAGCAAATGATGCTACCTCCTTGAGGAAGATCGTCTTCGGGCTGCTGTGCGAGCCACGCTACCACCTCCAGCAAGCCTTGCGCTACTAACACACAGCCACAAGTTCATGCCCTGACAGCCTTGAGGAAGGCGACCTTGTTCGTTGGTGGCGTTCAGTCCTCCAAGAATTCCAACAAGTTGGACGCCCAAAAGTGGGAAGGACCTTATCGTATAACGAGTCACCAGGCCGCGCAGTCTGCCTGGACAACCGAAGATGGCATTCCAGTGAGGCAAACTCCGGAATAGCGACAATCTTCGCAAGTTTTACACCCATGAGGCATACGGTTGCCGACCCCCACAGCAACCCCCTTTTTTCTAGCCATTTGTCTAGCTTGCTGGCAAGGCATATAACCCTAGTACAAAAGCTAGGCCAGGCCCTGTGCGCAGTTGAAAAGTTTAAGTATGTACCAGTTATTGTTGAACTTTCCAGGTTTTATCTATATGCATGCCTGTCAGGGGTATTGTTTACTTACTGTGTTTCCAGCACAGTACTAAGATGACACAACCAAGCCACAGGTTCCATGTTCCTAATTTTCTCTTGTTTTCTTATTCTCAAAGGACAGAAGGTTCCCTGCGCATACAAGTTGCCGGGGGGATAGAACAGTGTGGGCACCATGCAGGCGATGTTTGACAGCTGGAATCTTGACCCGGGAAAAGAGTACAAACAACAACACAAAAAATCACTAAAGATTGTGAAACCCTTGAGTGATTTCTTTTGAATGTAAGATATTTTCAATACCTCGATGTGTTTCATTTCTTCGTTATGAAAAAAACCTGCACGCAGAAGGAACCAGCGTCGGCAATTCGGTGCGCCCATGAGCTCTGTTCGAGTCTGCTCAGCAGTTTCTAGTGGCTGCACTAAGAGCGCAAGGTCTTGCGGCACGACACCCCCAGCGGGAGGCTGCTAGGATCGTTCCCAAAGCGCTTCGCAGCAAGGGGGCGTTGTACCACACCCTTACAAAAGAGGTAGGGTGTATGCCATAAAGGAGGGGATCAAACAAAGGAAGATAGCATGCCATCTTCGATCCAACACACAGCAAGTTATATTACATCCAATGTTTGAAGCATGTTCTAAAGCTTAAGATAAATTGTCTTGGCACCGAGCTCACTAGCGGCCAAGAAAGGAACAGAGAAGTGGCTAGGCTGGACGCACTCGCTTCACACCCTCTTGACTGGTCAACCATGCTGACGATGCGGGCTGCGACAAGCTCTTCAGAGACCCTGCAGTCACCGCATCTGCCGGCAAGACGTCTTGGATGAGGGTCGATGGAGCCGGTGTTACCGTACGCCACCTTCGTGAGCACCTTGAGAAGGACGCCACGGCAAAGCTTCGGGATTCATGGCCAGACTGTTTTGCTCAGCTTAGAGTGAGGCGAGCCTTCAAGGGCATCAAGGACAGCCTCGAATGAACATGGTCAGTCTGGCGTTGTAGTTCACCCTCTCCCCTCGTGGGAATACCTAAACAGTCACAGGCCCATGGTGGCATAGGTTGTGCTGTTAGCCTCTCTGGCGACATCGCGAGGCGCTCAGCCAGATCTTCACGTCTTCTCATAGTCATATAGGTCGGCAAGCGGCGCTTTCACAGCAGGTTGTATATCCATGGAGGTTTCGCGTGCGAGTTTCTCACCCTGCTCTAGCTCACAGGACTTCCTTCCCTCGCGCTTACGACCCCACATCCACCCTGCTCTCTCCACACAACAACAATTCAAACACCATCATCGACTCATCTCACCACCCTTCTCATAATCCCCCCCACCCCCTACTAACCGCCCCCTAACCATAACACCACTCTTCCTACACACCCCCCTACCCGCCCCCACCAACACCCCCTACCCAAACTCTTCCCCTTCCTCCACCCCATATATTCAAGTCGTTCCCCATATCGATCCCGTCCCCCATCCCACCCACCCTTCGATTCCCGATATCACGTTTCCCCACCCGCTCTTCGCTCTAGCTCACCCACCACAACCCCCCCCACCCACCACCCATCCCCCTCTACCCCGCCCTCACCAAATCACCTCTCCTCAAGACCCATCATTTACACCCACACTACCCCATCCCCAAATCCTCTCCCGCTCCTCTAAACGCCTTACCTCCCAACCCCCCACAGCCCCCCCTCCTCTGACAACAGTACTCCCTCCCCTCCCTCTCAAGCAACACAAACCCCATCTCCCATCCCGATACCAAACCGCCAATCAACCCCTCCATTCAGCTTCCGCTCCAATCCCCCCCCCCGCTTGCTCCCCCCTTATCGTTGGACTACTACAAATCCATAACTACCCCACCCCCCCAACTCGCTCTCTCCACCCCACCCTGTGTGTACCCACACCCCTCCCCCCCCGTCACCTACCCCCCCCGTCCCCCCCCTCAAATCCTCGAACCTGCTTTCTGCTCATCACACAACCCACCACTAAGTCCCTCACTTACCTCTCTCGCTATCTGACGTTACCCTTCTGCCACACTCCGGTCCTTAGCTAGGTTCTTCTACGAGCCCGGCTGCTCTCAAGGGACTCCTTCAGCGTGGGTCAGCTTCAGATTCAGGATCGGCAATAGAGGTCTTTGGCTTCGGAGTAGCGTTGGTCTTTGGTCAGATATGGGACCTGTAAGCTCCGCACAAGGTTTGTGGCAGTTTAGTTGTCAGATGTCGCTCTTCAGGCCTCGAGACCTCATGTGGTGCTTCTCAAGCTTGCCTCCAACTTTCTCACGTTTCCCAGCCATGTGTCATTCATTGTGGCGGCCGCGCGGCTTCAGCGGGCGTCGACGGACTCCTTTCAACTTCCAGAGTGATCCAGACTGGGCGGCGATCGAGTGTGTCATGTGATTCTGCTCAAGCTCCTGGGTACGCAGCCGACAAGCACTTCTAAATTTCTTACATCAGTTGCCGTGAGCTTGGCGGGGTTAAGGCCTTTAACGAGTGGCAAGGTCCCTCTCTTGGCGTCGAGCAGGATTGCGGCGCTCCACTAGATGGCGTGTCCTTGGCGGCTGGACGGCGGACTCCCTCCTGAGGCCTTCTCAACATCGGACTGCTTCAGGAGGAAGCTCGTTCCAATGACTGTTCAGTATCATGGATATTCTTTAGCTCATGCCGGGCCTCGGAAAACCAGATGCATTGCTCGACGGCTTCTGGAAGTACGCCTCTGCAACGTCAACAAACCGACGTCATGGAGTCACAGTTTCTCCTTGCGGGCACGGTTGAGAGCTCAATGAGCTTTGTGAAAGTTGCTTGATCATAGCTTGGAGGAGTTGGTCATCCTTGGGAACTGCTGCGATGTTGATAGGATCGAAGGAAAAACATGGACGACCTGGAGGGAGGCAATGACTTCTTCGTCAACCAACCTCCCCCTCAGAGGCGCTCCGGTGCTTTGCCTCCCGGGATGCTGGCGAACAGGTCGTCGACTAATTCAGTACCTGCTTGAGGTGGGGGCTTGGAAGTTGACGGTTTTGGTCTTCAGATTACGCAGTCTCCCCGGCACCCGAGGACTCCGGGACTAGTAGACGCCAGGCGCTTCCTGCGGCAGGGATGAGTCAGTAACGGTCGCAGTCTCTTGGGAATTCACGAGGGTTCTCCCCAACAAAAAGAAGGAAAACGTGGAGGAGTATTACAATGCGCGTCCTGGTGGCCTCGTACAGGCCAGAAGCAACTCTTGACGGATATCAGCGGTTGTGGCATCCCTGGCGGTCTCACAGATCTGGTGGTTTTGATATCCATTCGATACCACCGTAGGAGAGGTATTCTGAAAGCAAAGGAAAAAGAAACAAGAAAAAATATGAACCCAGATATGAAGATCAAACGCCAACAAGAAAAAGAGAAAAAGATCGAAATAAAGAAAAGTGAAAAAGGGAAGGAAAGAAGGCGGTTTACCAGTGACGAGGGTGGAGGGCGTACCATCACCCACGACAGAATTCGTTGTCGGGAATATGGAGCTGCTGGAAGAATCATGACTCACAGGTTATTCAAAAAGCCAGATGACATGTGGGGTAGGACGTGTGGGGCGAGTATCGCCGAAGGGGGGGGTGAAAAGAAAATGGGAGGGGGTGTCGTCGCTTTGTGTGTTGTTTTGGTGGTTGATGGGGGGGGGCTGGAATGTGGGGGGGGGTGGCCCGCAGCAAGATTCCTCACTGTCGTTGTCTCTCCGCGAACCGACAAGGTTAGCAGTAAAGATACCACACCCCGACATAGCCAGCGCGAAAGTGAGTAACGGGCTCACACTGGGGGACTGAGTAGGGGGCCCTTGCGGATGCTGTCATGCGGCTGGGATAAGTGGATGATCGTGATAATCTCAGGAGCGCTTGAATGCGCCCCGTGGCCTCCACCCACGTCATCCCGTGTCCGTCCGCGCTGGTGCGGGCAGATCGACGGAGATGAACCAATCACCACGATGCTCTTTCTCTTTGGAGACATGACGATGAAGATGTTGAAGAAGTCGACGCGCTGACGTCTAGATCAGGTTCGTACACCTCTCTCCCCCAACTTGGTGCGCCAAAGATGTCGGGGAAACGACACCTATGGGATCGAGTGGATCCCTTCTATGGTTTGGCAGGGAGGAGGGGTGCACGAAGAGCAGATCTAACGATCACACGAGGGATTTTTACCCAGGTTCGGCCGCTGAGAAGCGTAAAACCCTAGTCCTGCTTTGAGTGGATATTCAGTGTTCTTGAGCTTCGGCTTGCTGCTAGCATGCAAACTAGGCCGGAAAGTCCAAAGTCCCCCCTGTATTGCCTTGGGCCTCTGAAAGCACAAGTGGCTCCCTGGGTGGTTTTGGTAATTAATGTCAACATATCTCTTCTTGGACTAATACTTTATCTAGTTATATTTCAGATGAGTTCAACAGTGAAGTGGCGTGGACAAGAGATGTGGAACCCCTTCAAGATGCTAAGGACAAAGGATTGGCTTAAGCTCTAAAGCTCAAGACTCTACATTTTAATTTTAGTGATCCAAGATCACATTGAGTCCATAGGAAAAGCCAATACTATTAAAAGGGGATGAGTGTTGCTTATGGCTTGCTTGCTCAAAGTGCTTAGTGATATGCTCCAAAGCCCTCACCGAGATGGGCTTACAAACTCTCTGTTTCCTATTGCACTCATTTCGGTCCCACCGAAATATGCAATCGGTCCCACCCGAGTTTGCTTGACCAACTCTCTGGTTAGCTTATTACCAAAATTGGTCCCACCGAGTTTGTGTAATCGGTCAAACCGAGATGAGGTTTTACCCTAACCCTAGCACATCAGTCCCACCGAGTTGATCATATCGGTCCCACCAAAATCCTAACGTTCACATTTTGAACTAAATCGGTCTGACCGAGTTTTTATGATTCGGTCCCACTGAGTTTGGTAAATTGTGTGTAATGGTTAGATTTTGTGTGGAGGCTATATATACCCCTCCACCCTCTCTTCATTCATGGAGAAAGCCATCAGAACATGCCTACACTTCCAGCATTCATTTTCTGAGAGAGAACCACCTACTCATGTGTTGAGACCAAGATATTCCATACCAACCACAAGAATCTTGATCTCTAGCCTTCCCAAGTTGCTTTCCACTCAAATCATCTTTCCACCATATCCAAATCTGTGAGAGAGAGTTGAGTGTTGGGGAGACTATCATTTGAAGTACAAGAGCAAGGAGTTCATCATCAAACACACCATCTATTACCTTTTGAAGAGTGGTGTTCTCCTAGATTGGTTAGGTGTCACTTGGAGCCTCCGTCAAGATTGTGGAGTTGAACTAAGGAGTTTGTAAGGGTAAGGAGATTGCCTACTTCGTGAAGATCTACCCGAGTGAGGCAATCCTTCGTGGGCGATGGCCATGGTGGGATAGACAAGGTTGCTTCTTCGTGGACCTTGTGGGTGGAGCCCTCCGTGGACTCGCGCAATCGTTACCCTTCGTGGGTTGAAGTCTCCATCAACGGGATGTACGATAGCAGCACCTATCGGAACCACGCCAAAAATCTACGTGTCTCCAATTGCGTTTGCACACTCCAATCCCATCCCTTTACATTCTCGCAAATTGCATGCTTTACTTTCCGCTGCTCATATACTCTTGCCATGCTTGCTTGAAATGTATTGTGAATGTTTAAACTTGTGCTAAACTCCACCTTAACTTGAAGAAAATTAAAAACTGCTACTTTTCTTTGTTGAGGGTCTAATCACCCCCCTCTAGACACCTCTCTCGATCCTTTCAGCCTCCTTTTACCAAGGGTTACCACAGTGGCGTATAGGCATACGGAGGTGTAAAGTGCTAAAGTGCATGTGCTTATCTCTGGCGTCTTAGGACAAGTGCATTAAATGCGCTGCTTACGTGCCCTCTAACTTTATCAGGACGGTAATAGAGCCCGTCCCATCCGGCGCCGCCTCACACCGTCTTGACACGCACCCAAGATGACAAGGCATGCAAATGCCAAGCTGACTGGCTAGCCGCTGCGCTGGAGCGGTGGCAGGATCTTCACGAAGATCTGCATGCCACACACAGGTGCTTGCCTGGTTGGCTGGCTAATTGCCGTGTCGGGACGGTGGCAGGGCGGCGGAGCCTTGTCGTGCGCGAGCCTTGCCGTGGCCTCGCAATCGTCCCTGGCAAGAGTCTTGCGGGGCCTCACAGTTGTCCTCGGCAAGACCCTTGCTGGGAACTTCGCCTTCTGGTCTTCACGAAGATCTGCATGCTACTATGCATGTGCCCCTGAGTCTTTGTTTTGACGCTGTCGATGTGTCAGAGCTCTTAACCTCAAGGGTGGTGGTCTTGCTGAGGCTTCGCAAACCACCCTGGCAAGGAGCTAGCGGGGCTCGCAAATCACCCCAGCAAGAATCTTTGCCAGGGGCTCAGCTTGTCTTCTGCTCTCTGATTACTGGCTCGGATGCCGCCTTGGTCGTCTTGTATTTTGCCTCAACTGCCCCCGCCAAGCCTCACCGCAGGTGCGGCTGCAACTGCCCGTGCACAAGTAAGGGGTACCAAAGGGCCCAAACTTTAGTACACCGACAACTACAATCGAAAATACTTCACTTAAAATTCAAAAGAGTTCACCACATTTCAATTTTAGTTCATTACAATTCAAACTTAGTTCACTAAAATTAAAAATAGTCCTCTTTAAATTCAAAGTAGTTGACTCACATTCATTTTTAAGTTTACTAAAATCAAATTAGTTCACTTGATTTCAAAAAGAGTTCACCACATTTGAATTTTAGTTCACTAGAATTCACACTTAGTTCACTTAAATTCAAAAGTAGCCCGCCGCATTTGAATTTTTAGTTCACTAAAATTCAAACTGACTTCACTAGAATAAAAAATAGTTCACTTTTAAATTCATTTTTGAATCAAGTGTAGTTCAAAAAGTAGTTCACTAACTTTTTTAGTCGAAAATAGTTCACTAGAATCGAAAGTAGTTGACTCACATTCATTTTTTAGCTCACTAATTTTCAAATTCAGTTCACCTGAATTCAAAAAGAGTTCCCCACATTTGAATTTTTAGTTCACTAAAATTCAAACTTAGTAATCAAAATTCGTTCACTTAAATTCAAAGTAGCCCCCCATTTGAATTTTAATTCACTAGAATTCAAACTTAGTTCACACAAATCAAAAATAGTTCACTTTTAAATTCAAAACTAGTGAACTCACATTCATTTTTTAGTTCACTAAATGAAATTCTTCACTTGAATCCAAAACGAGTTCACCACAATTCTATTTTAGTTCACTAGAATTCACATCTAGTTCACTACAATCGAAATACTTCACTTAAATTCAAAAGAAGTTCACCACATTTCAATTTTAGTTCATTAAAATTCAAACTGAGTTCACTAGAATCAAAATAGTTTACTTTTAAATTCAAAGTAGTTGACTCACATTCATTTTTTTAGTTCAGTAAATTCAAAATAGTTCACCTGAATCCAAAAATAGTTCACCACATTTGAATTTTTAGTTCACTAAATTCAAACTTAGCAATAAAATTACTTCACTTAAATTCAAAAGTAGCCCCCCCTTTTGAAGTTTTTGTTCACTACTATTCAAACTAGTTCACTACAAATCAAAATAGTTCAGTTTTAAATTCAAAAATAGTGTACTCACATTCATTTTTTTAGTTCACTAAATCAAACTCAGTTCACTTGAATCCAAAAAGAGGTCACCGAAATTATAATTTATTTCACCAGAATTCACACTTAGTTCACTACAATCAAAAATACTTCACCTAAAATTCAAAAGAAGTTCACCACATTTCAATTTTAGTTCATTAAAATTCAAACTTAGTTCACTAAAATTGAAAATAGTCCACTTTAAATTCAAAAGTCATTGACTCACATTCATTTTTTAAGTTCACTAAAATCAAATTTAGTTCACTCGAATTCAAAAAGAGTTCACCACATTTGAATTTTAGTTCACTAGAATTCACACTTAGTTCACTAAAACAAAATTTTAGTTCACTTAAATTCAAAAGTAGCTCGCCCCATTTGAATTTTTAGTTCACTAGAATTCAAACTGACTTTACTAGAATCGAAAATAGTTCATTTTTTAAATTCATTTTTGAATCAAAAGTAGTTCAAAAAATTAGTTCACTAAATTTTTGAGTCAAAAATAGTCCACTAGAATCAAAAGTAGTTGACTCACATTCTATTTTTATCTCACTAATTCAAAATCAGTTCACCTGAATTCAAAAAAGTTCACCACATTTGAATTTTTGGTTCACTAAAATTGAAACTAGTAATCAAAATTAGTTCACTAAATTCAAAAGTAGTTCACCCCATTCGAATTTTAGTTCATTAGAATTCAAACTTAGTTTACTAAAATCGAAAATAGTTCACTTTAATTTAAAAAATAGTTGACTCACATTCTTTTTTTTAGTTCAGTGAATCAAATTAAGTTCACTTGAATCCAAAAAGAGTTCACCACAATTAAATTTTAGTTCACTAGAATTCACACTTAGTTCACTAAAATTCAAATTAGTTCACTTATATTCAAAAGTAGTTCACCCTTTTTGAATTTCAGTTCATTACAATTCAAACTTTGTTCACTAAAATTGAAAATAGTCCACTTTAAATTCAAAAGTGTTACTCACATTCATTTTTAAGTTCACTAAAATCAAATTTACTTCACTTGAATTCAAAAAGAGTTCACCATGTTTGAATTTTAGTTCGCTAGAATCCACACTTAGTTCAGTAAAATTAAAATTTAGTTCACTTAAATTCAAAAGTAGCCCGCCCCATTTGAATTTTTAGATCACTAGAATTCAAACTGACTTCACTAGAATCGAAAATAGTTCACTTTTTACATTCATTTTTGAATCAAAAGTAGTTCACTAAATTTTTCAGTCGAAAATAGTTCACTAGAATCAAAAGTAGTTGACTCCCATTAATTTTTTTAGCTCAGTAATTTTCAAATTCAGTTCACTTGAATTCAAAAAGAGTTCACACATTTGAATTTTAGTTCACTAAAATTCAACTTAGTAATCAAAATTAGTTCACTTAAATTCAAAAGTAGTCCCCCCCCCATTTGAATTTTAATTCATTAGAATTCAAACTCAGTTCACTAAATCAAAAATAGTTCACTTTAAATTTTAAAATAGTGAACTCACATTCATTTTATTAGTTCACTAAATGAAATTTTTCACTTGAATCCAAAAGAGTTCACCACAATTATTTTAGTTCACTAAAATTCACATTTAGTTCACAATAAAAAATACTTCACTTAAATTCAAAAGAAGTTCACCACATTTCAATTTTAGTTCATTAGAATTCAAACTGAGTTCACTAGAATCGAAAATAGTTTACTTTTAGATTCAAAGTAGTTGACTACATTCATTTTTTTAGTTCACTACATTCAAAATCAGTTCACGTGAATCCAAAAAGACTTCACCCATTTGAATTTTGTTTCACTAAAATTCAAACTTAGTAATCAAAATTACTTCACTTAAATTCAAAAGTAGTTCCCCCCATTTGAAATTTTAGTTCACACCATTCAAATTTAGTTCACTACAAATCGAAAATAGTTCACTTTTAAATTCAAAAATAGTGAACTCACATTCATTTTTTAGTTCACTAAACATATTCAGTTCACTTGAATCGAAAAGAGTTCACACACTTATATTTTAGTTCACTAGAATTCACACTTAGTTCACTACAATCGAAAATACTTCACTTAATTCAAAAGAAGTTCACCACATTTCAATTTTAGTTCATTAGGTAGTTCACTTAATTCAAAGTAGCCCGCCCCATTTGAATTTTTAGTTCACTAGAACTTCACCGACTGTCAAGACTACCGAAGGAAATCTATTGCCTCCTGTCGAATTAAATGTTGCACTAGACTGCCGGGATTGTCTGCTCGGCCACACCAAGTTATTCCCAGGAACAGAAGCGACTCCATCCAAAGACAAGGTAGCGGTTCCCGTCACCACCGAAGAATCACTCACATCAGATACCTCCAGCGGTCCAGACTAAATCAAATTTAGTTCACTTGAATTCAAAAAGAGTTCACCACATTTGAATTTTAGTTCACTAGAATTCACACTTAGTTCACTAAAAATTAAAATTTAGTTCACTTAAATTCAAAAATTGCCACCCCATTTGAATTTTAGTTCACTAGAATTCAAACTAAGTTGACTAGAATCGAAAATAGTTCACGTTTTTAAATTCATTTTTGAATCAAAAGTAGTGCAAAAAGTAGTTCACTAATTTTTGAGTCAAAAATAGTTCACTAGAATCAAAAGTAGATGACTCACATTCATTTTAGCTCAATATTTTTCAAATTCAGTTCACCTGAAAAAAAAGAGTTCACCACATTTGAATTTTAGTTCACTAAAATTCAAACTTAGTAATCAAAATTAGTTCACTTAAATTCAAAAGTAGCGCCCCCCAATTTGAATTTCAGTTCATTAGAATTCAAACTTAGTTAATATAAATCGAAAATAGTTCACTTTTTAAATAAAAAATAGTGAACTCACATTCATTTTTTTATTTCACTAAATCAAATTCAGTTCACTTGAATCCAAAAAGAGTTCACCACAATTATATTTTACTGAACAAGAATTCATACTTAGTTCACTACAGTAAAAAATACTTCACTTAAAATTCAAAGAAGTTCACCACCATTTCAATTTTAGTTCATTAGAATTCAAACTGAGTTCACTAGAATCGAAATAGTTTACTTTAAATTCAAAGTAGTTGACTCACATTCATTTTTTTAGTTCACTAAATTCAAAATCAGTTCACCTAAATCGAAAAGAGTTCACCACATTTGAATTTTTAGTTCACTAAAATTGAAACTTAGTAATCCAAATTAGTTCACTTAAATTCAAAAGTAGTTCTCCCCATTCGAATTTTAGTTCATTAGAATTCAAAATTAGTTTACTACAAATCGAAAATAGTTCACTTTAATTTTAAAAATAGTTGACTCATATTCTTGTTTTTAGTTCAGTGAATCAAATTCAGTTCACTTGAATACAAAAAGAGTTCACTATAATTAAATTTTATTTCACTAGAATTCACACTTAGTTCACTAAAATTCAAATTAGTCACATATTACAAAAGTAGTTCACCCTTTTTGAATTTCAGTTCATTACAATTCAAATTTGTTCACTAAAATTGAAAATAGTCCACTTTAAATTCAAAGTAGTTGACTCACATTCATTTTTTAAGTTCACTAAATTAAATTTAGTTACTTGAATTCAAAAAGAGTTCACCACAATTGAATTTTAGTTCACTAGAATTCACACTTAGTTCACTAAAATTAAAATTTAGTTCACTTAAATTCAAAGTAGCCCCGCCTATTTGAATTTTAGTTCACTAGAATTCATACTAACTTCACTAGAATCGAAATAGTTCACTTTTTACATTCATTTTTGAATCAAAGTAGTTCACTAAATTTTTTAGTCAAAAATAGTTCACTAGAATCAAAAGTAGTTGACTCCCATTCATTTTTTTAGCTCACTAATTTTCAAATTTAGTTCACTTGAATTCAAAAAGAGTTCACCACATTCGAATTTTTAGTTCACTAAAATTTAAACTTAGTAATCAAAATTAGTTCACTTAAATTCAAAAGTAGTCCCCCCATTGAATTTTAATTCTTAGAATTCAAACTTAGTTCACTACAAATCGAAAATAGTTCACTTTTAAATTCAAAAATAGTGAAACCACATTCATTTTTTTAGTTCACTAAATGAATTTTTTTCACTTGAATCCAAAAATAGTTCACCACAATTATATTTTAGTTCACTACAATCGAAAATACTTCACTTAAATTCAAAAGAAGTTCACCACATTTCAATTTTAGTTCATTCAAATTCAAACTGAGTTCACTAGAATCAAAAATAGTGTACTTTTAAATTCAAAAGTAGTTGACTCACATTCATTTTTTTAGTTCACTAAATTCAAAATCAGTTCACCACATTTGAATTTTTAGTTCACTAAAATTCGAACTTAGCAATCAAAAGTACTTCACTTAAATTCAAATGTAGTCCCCACA